>JAWNZC010000424.1:0-21649 GCA_035771165.1 Paragorgia papillata | reverse complement strand
GTTTGAAACCCAATCTCGTTCCCAGAGCCAAATATGCCCGGCCGCGCGGGCAAATCAAATGGCTCTGGGACAATCCATTTGAAATACACGAAAAAGTGTGTATTTTGGGGCATGCGCAGTTGGTATTTTTGTACCCAGACCCACGAAAACCTTCAGCACGGCCGTTCAATATTCTGCAAAATACATCGACTTGTTGTGGCTGATTCTGGAATTTAATAGTAACAAATAGCAGTAGAAATGTTGTAAGAATATAATCGTGGCTGGTTTATGATGCGACAAAGTATTACTTGGCAGAAATTTCTGGATAAGTGACTGATAAATGGAAAATAATGCACCAGGCGTGATAGTGATCGATGACCAGTTCATGACCTTCTGATGAAACCCAGTTTTGAATTCTTGTTTATTCAAACTTATGAAACACGAAAATATCGTATTATTGTTCTGAATAATTATTCGAATATTCGTAGACAGCTACAAGGTAAATTACAACGAAATCTGGAATTTTAAAAACTTATTTTCATGTATATAGTACTGCATGTATGTCTTTCAAATAAAACGTGACCTAGCTTGGTGGTATATTTGTCATTTGTTGATTTGCAACATTTAATTTGTTACATGTTTTATAATCCACTTGTTTGTGTGTAATCGAAATAATCGACAACTGTAGCTTTCTGAGGTTTAATCATTTATGAATTCATATTACATCTGTTTATACTGATCTATGTGATTGAATATTCAAACACCAGTAGCTGAACCTCACTATGAACCAGCCATATTTGTACGGCCTGTTTATATTGCCCATTTGAGTATGGCGAAAAAATTCTATGCATAAAAAAATAACAAAGTGAGAGGTTCTTCTTTTACTTATTTTTTTAAACATTAACTTTAAAGTACTTAACACCAAAGATGCGAGGAGCAGGTGGCACACATGCTCACATTTAGCTAATATATGATTTATAATGATATTGGATTTTGGTTTCATTTGTCACAGTCGTCTAGTTCAGTTGTAAAATTTACTAAAGTTTGTGGAGCCCTTCATCAAAGTAAAACCAAGGGCACCACCTTTTTAACTTTATACCTAAAACACTGCTTAATTATATCAACTTTACTCTTAAAAACATTACAATAATGTAATAAAGCAGCTTCTGGTACAAAAAATACCCTTTAGACTTGGCATCTTGTGCAGTCTGGTAACTGATAAGGGTGTAACAATAGAGGGACTGGAGGGGGGGGGGGGGGGGGGGGGGGGGATACAGACTGCCCACTTAATATTTTTCCTAAGCTCCATTGGTAACTCTGAAAATGAGCTAAAATGTTACTAAAGCCTGGTTTCCATTTGGTCACTAGTGGTCATTGACAGAGTTACTGCTGGGATAGGATTTATTCTATCCCAGCAACTGCAATCGACCGCTTGTGACCCACCAATGTCCAAATGTCAGTCCGGATTAAAATTTCCAAGGGAAAGCACAATGCACCCCACCTTACTATTAATTTTGATGAATTAGGCTAACCCGAAGTATCTTCTGCCAGCACTAGGTAGATAATGATTTCTGCTGGCATGCGTGTAGTCCCCATTTATAACAAAGGTGTCCACAGTTAGTACATCTGTATACTCTACTGATAAATTTACTTTTGGATAAAGTGCCAACTGAAGATAAGATGAGTAAAGTCATAGTCAGCAATAAATTATGAGTTTTAAGAAATCATTTTATTAACCTTTTCACCACCAGGTTAAGCTATTTAGAATTTTATTCTGGTTAACATGCCAGATGATTTTATTCTACTGCAGAGCGAATGCATTAGCTGGTTGGGGTGGCCTTGCAAGCTCACATTGAATGGGTCAACTCACTGTTGCTTAGGTTTGCTGAGAATCCCTGTTAATCAGCTAATTAAGTTAACTGGTGCAGGCAGGAATGGGTTATGGTCCAAATCAAAATGTCAAACACAGTAAATGTAATATTAATTTTATTGTGTAAACAGCCAGAGTTAGTAGTGGAAAATTGTTCTCTCAAGGTGGGAATTCTTAACTTCTGGCTTTTAAATACATCCTGAATGCAGCTGTTCAGTACATAAGAAATAATACAGAGATTGTTGTTTGCAAAAGTAAAACTACAGTTGGTGACTGTACTATGAAAAGACCTTTGGCTGAACTGATTTTCAAAGTAATTTTCTTTAATTTAGAAAGCAGACTTTGGATATACAGTGTGTACTAAAACATTGACTGTAACCATCAATCACTGTCTGTTTATGATCAGGATGCCAGGAGTGGCACAGGGGTGTAGGAACTGGAGGGAAAATGGGGCATGTGCCCCCCCCTCCCCCCCCAAACTTTGTCATGAAGTGCCCTTTTTGCAACAGGAAAGTGCCCTTTTTATGTTAAAACATGTGCCTCAAGTGTCCTTTTGAAGTCCTACCCCCTGAACAAAGTGCCCTTTTGAAGCTGTGCCCCTCCAAGATCAACTTGCTTCCTACGCCACTGGAGGGGCAGCTTCCACTCATTGCCTTTCAGTGCTAGGAGGGGCAAGGGCGGTTATCACTTAATATGGATATCACTTAAAATAAGATATTAAAAAGGAAACTATATGGGGTCACTACATAGAGTAGGTATCTCCTTGTATTTAAATTATAATTAAATAGAAAAATAAGTTCACCATTTATTATTTTATTATCATATATTTTATTTATTAACATTTGTACGTAACTGATACTGGAGAAACAACAATAGGACTCAAGGTCCCTTACAAGGTTGTTCTCCTAAGATTGAATTGTTGATTTTATGGAGGGGGGGGGGGGGGGTGGGGGGGGGGGGGGGGGGGACCAGAGAACCTGGAAAAACCCTTGAAGCACAGGAGAGATCAACTACAATAACTCTACTCCCACGAGTTCCAAGCTCAAGCCTGTGACAGGGTGTCCAAAGTGGTCACCCATCCAAGTACTAATGCCATCCAATCAAGCTTAACTTTGGATCACAGTGGTCAGGCAACTGTTCACCACCCATGCTTCCCATATGGTCACATAGGTATAGTACCAGTTTAAAACTGGTGTAAAATGTATAAATCAGCAACCAATGCTTACCCCATATGGATATAATACTTCAAAACCAATGTACATTATATTACTTGTAGATACAAATTAAAAAAAACAATGCCTTGTAGTACATTGTACAGCTATAAGAATATTATGTCACATATAACATATATAAAAAGTAATAAACACAGTGTCAACAGCCATAAGACAATATATATTTTTTGTTAAAAATATGAGGAGATACTACATACATGTTGATATAAACTTGATCAGCCACTCAGCTAATTATGAATATTTGAGGTGATTGAAAGATGTAGACAATTATTTATTGTTCAAATAGCCATCATTTATACGTTCCAATGATACTTCTTGAAGTCAAATCCAGTGTTCATATGACGATATACCATAAATATTTAATTATTTTATATACAAGTACGGAAAACTATGAAATCTGAGAAGTGAACTCGTCACGAAGCACGGCCACGATACATGGGCCACGATGAATCTGTTATCTGTCATACTTTAAACTCGAACCAGAGTTCCAAAAATACCACAAAGGCAAGTAAGTATTTCTTGTCTCCTTGAAATGACTTTTGCAAAGGAATAACTCTCAATTTCTCAGTTTAAGTCCCAATAAACATGTTATTTCGCTTCACTCCTTCTCGAAAACAAGCCATATTACATGGAGACCGCGATGGGAGAATGGGTGTGAAATTATCTGCGCAGCGCAGTAGGCGTCAACGCGTTAAGCCAATCAGAGTCGATTTTCAAATGGATTGTCCCAGAGCCATTCGCTTGCCGCGTGCGTATGGGTCTGGGTACGAGATTGTTTGAAACCCCACGAATCGTGGATAGGCACTTATAGTACGTATTCCATAAAAGGGCATGAGTTGCGTAATGTGAAAGAGCAAATACACGACGCTCAATGGCATATACGCGACTTTAACGAGCAAATACTTGACGTTTCCAGTGCTTGCGCAATGTTGGTTAGCTTTATATGGCTGAATTAGGATTGCAAAATGGCGGAAGAACGAACTAGCCATGCACATCCATTGACGCATCCATCTATTTATTCAAATGGTGGAACTTGCGATTTCAGTCTTTTGCGTTGTGGTCGGGCTGACTGTGGGACTGAAAATTGCAATGGAAGACTGTATCACTGCCCATTATGTCCTCCAAACAAATGTGCTAAAGAACTTCCTTCGCGAGTAAAGGAACATTTTAAGAAGGTCCACTGGGAAAACAGAATTCATGAATTTCCAGGTATAATTTAAACGATGATTGTTAAATTTCACGTCATTGAAAATCCATGCATAATATTAATTTTAGTCATGTGGCCACGAAATGATTGAAAAGATGGTACAATCACAGAATAGGATTCTGTGGTACAGTATTAAAGGCTGATATTTATATAAACTACAAAATACTGACGTTTTGAGTGTAGCTTTTCATTTATTCAGAAAAAGATGTTACTCTACAGTACAGTCAGTACTGAATGGTTAATATTCTTTACTAATCTTCACTGAAATGTCAGTATCTCGTTGTGCTGTAACAAAATATCTGCACTTCACCACCTTTTCACTTTGTTGAATATCAGAGCCACTGCCTACACTTTTTGTGTTCTTAGAAAATAAAAATGTGTTCTCAATGTACAGAGTGTATCTCTGACAAGTTCTTGGTGGAAATAGTAAAGTTATGACTATAAATCTTGTGGATATATTAACCCATTGCTGCCTAGAATAATCCAGATAGGTGTCTGAGGATTCTTCTTTGAATGAGTACAATTGTCTGGCATTTATGACAAGAGTAAAACAAAAAGACTGTTTTTGTCTGGCTCAGGTGGGAATGGGTATTGGGTGAAAACATCTGTACACAAATCATTTAACCATTAATTGTAAGAGTTGATTATGCTTGTCCAGAATAATCTGAACTGACATACATTTGGCTGATAGGCCAACAGACCATTTGGCCAACCAGGTTTGATCAACAGATACCTCTTTAGCCAGGCCAAAGAAAATATATGGATTTCCCATTTCCTGACCCTACCTAGGGTTTTTTTTTCAGCAAAATGCCAATCCTGAACTTTTTATTTGAAGAGTGTGGGCCTGAGTTGCAGCATGATTTGCACATTGGGATAGCAAGCTGCATAATGGCAGAACCTAGTAATGTGCTCAAATGTGCTACCATACTGTAATTGATATTTGGTTTTGGACTCTAAATAATGACTGGGCTCTAAATATAAAATAAGTAAAAAAAATAAAAATCCAACCTACCCTTCCTAAGTTTTTCTGAATAGAAATAGGAAATCCCAGTATTTTTCTTTGGCCCCAGCATAAGAAAAATTCTTTGTTTTTTTGTGCTGAACTGTTTTACATCATGACATATCCCAAATTTCTTTTTATATGATTTAAGGTTTAAGCATTCTGAGATGCAAACTGTCCTGCACATTCCCATCAAGCCGGCGTGGGTCGGATGACAAGAATTTAAAGGATATCACCCACTATCACTGTTTTGGCTGTAATTGTGGATTTAAGCGTCGGAATGAAGCAATTCGGCACATTCGTAGCACACATAATGTTCAGCTCTCAATGCAGCCATTATGTTCAGGGCAACAACAACAGCATCAACAACAACAACAACAACAACAAACACAGCTTCAACAACAACAGCAACAACAACAACAGCAGTGCTCTGCAACAACAACAACAACAGCAGTTGCAACAACAACAGGATCAACATCAACAGCAGCAACAACAAAAGCAACAGCAGTAGCAACAACAACAATAGCAGCAACAACAACAACAAAAGCAACAGCAGCAACAACAATAGCAACAGAAGCAGCAGCAACAACAACAACAGCAGCAGCAATAACAGCAGCAACAACGGCAGCAACAACAGCAGCACAACAACAGCAGCAACAGCTAGAACAACAAATGCAGCAACAACAGGAAACAGATCAACATTTGCAATCCCTACAGCAACAACAACAACAACAACAACAGACACTTGTCACAAGAGCAACAACAGGACACAGATATTACAACTGCATTTGACAATCAGTCATTTCAGGAGCTTGAGTTCCGATACAGATCTGCTCAATCAAGATCAATGCGACAACAGCCAACCAGGGTTAAATGTCCATTCTCTGATTGTGGCAGAGAATTCCATCCAAATTCCCTCTCAAATCACATTTAAAACAAAGCATGCTGTAGATGAAAGAAAGGGAATAACATCAACAAGATACTTGAATGGAACTTGTGTTGATTATACAAATGGGATTTATCTGGTTCGCAAACAATTGCGAGGAACGGATCATCCTATTCATTGTCAATTCAAGACCTCAAGTCCTGCCTCGATAATTTGTAGTGTGGATACCTGTCGCCAGCTTAGCAATACTGCTTCTAGAAGTGGTCAAGCTAATTTTCTTTGTGATCATCTGAAATCCACCCATTTTATTGGGCACTTCAGTTGTTGCTGATCGCTTAAAAGAACATTCTCTTGATTTTGTGATCAATACTTTAAAATGGTTGAAATTGGAGCGGAAATCAGAATGTTTGGAGTGGCAAAAGCCAAGCTGACCACAACAGATTCCACTTGTTGTACAAATGCCTGTTACACCAGATTTTTCTACTCGTTTTTTCCACTTTTTCAGTATTTGCCAACATCAAGAGAGATCATTACTGGTCATTTTGTAAACGTGTGGTGGTTTCATTTGACAAAGAAAGCTCATCCTTCCACTGCAAGTGCTGCACTTCTCGCCGCTCCTGCATGCACAAGTGCCTTGTCAAGTGGGCAATTGGGCAGTGGCATCCTTCTGTTATTGGTGCATCTAGGATACTGCAGATGGATGAAGAGGATTGGCGACACCCTAGATTTTACTGCAATGAGGAAAGTGTTGCTGATGAGCACTTACATGTAGATGAAGATAACAACAATATACCTGGCAGTATGTTTTACCCTCCAGTTGGAGATGTTGCTGTCAAGTTTGTTAAATACTTGTTGAGTGAGAAGAAAATCCCTGCACAACTCCCATTAAGCCTTAACAGTTCAGAAGGAAAATTATGGTAAAAAGGTAAAATACTGTAGATAATTGCATGATGTTGACCCACAGTTGTTTAATTTGTATGTTGGAAGATAAATTATTAGTTAAATAGTTCAGTTGTTGGATCAGTTTAGTCATGATAGAAGTCATGTGTATGCATGTATTGTATTGTTCTGTTTGTGGTAATATGATAATAATAGGTTATGTCTGCTTTATCGCGAAAAACTTGCTTACTGAATCTACTATTACAAAAGTTAGCAATTGTTAATTAGAATTGACCAATCAGCTTAGTTCTCAAGATTGCAACAAAGAAGGAAGAGAATGTTCATTGATGCTCTAATTTTGAACAGTACTGTAAGTGATAATTTTGTGGAAACTTTTTACAATGCAAACATTTAAGGAATTTATCACTTATCAGTTTTAAATTTACAATTATGTAGAGTTTTGTAATCATGGGGTATTGGCTATTAAGTTGGTTAGCCTTTGTGTCAGATGTTTGATTTTTCCCCTAATCCTCAGCCAGTTTGTGCCAGTAACTGAAACAAAACAATTGGCTTATATACACTTAATAATATGCTTTAATTACTTTTCAGTTATATTCCAAACAGAGGCTACCTGCTTTTATTGCGAATCACCACTGACTGAGCCATACTGTATCACACAAAACGCCAAACTAGAGGACCCTGAAAGGGATAGTTTGAAGGTACATGTACAGTAACGTCATGCATGGTGCTCTTAAGTATGCATTATCTTTTTTAAAATCTGCTATTTTTACAAAATAAAATATCTATAGGATTAGATTGTTAAACATCTCAGTCAACAGTTACTTATTAAGTAACTTCATTATAGTTCTTTAATTAGTTATTTTAGTTATACTTGCCCTTACGAAAAAATCCTATAGGATCCTATAGGAATTCCTATAGGAATTTGTAATTCCTATAGGAATTCCTATAGGATCCTATAGGAACACAATTTCCTATAGGAATTTGAATAGGAATTCCTATAGGAAAATATGCTTCCTATAGGAATTCCTATAGGATGCTATAGGAATAAAATTTTCCTATAGGAATTTGATAGGAATTCCTATAGGAAAATATGCTACCTATAGGAATTCCTATAGGATGCTATAGGAATAAATTTTCCTATAGGAATTTGATAGGAATTCCTATAGGAAAATATGCTTCCTATAGGAATTAAAATTTGTGTTGGCCAAATTACAAAATAAATATTATTAGCAAACATTTTGGTCGTTGGTCTAAAATAATTTTATTTCCATACAAAAAGCAGTTGAGACACACCTGAAATTCCATATCAAGATAAAAATTGCCATTAGTTCGGTTCTTCAACCGCATTCCGCAGTATCAGACCATTGCCATAATTCCGAATTAATATGTGAGTGTAATTTTGAAACAGAATAGCATATCAGAATTCAGAAAGAAAGGCTACAGGTAATAAAACTTCTGGCTAAAACAGCGCAGTCACCAGTGCAGCAATCTGGTGCAGAGGCTCCGTCTGGCCAGTGCCGTACCCAGGTGCATGCAGCCACGAAACCGCGCAGATAGCGAGCGCGCATTGATACTTGGGATAGCGTCATTTCATTTTCGATTCTCATCTCAGCGCGCCACGTTTGAAATTAATGTGTGATTTGGCTCTTGAGATTCAAGCTATGGAAACTTTTGGTAATAAAAGACTTTTTGTTTGCGAAGAGATCAGGCAGACAGTCCTCACCGAAGTAACATGTTCTTACGGAAAGATTTAACTAAAAGCCATGAAAATCCAGTTGAACCAAGAAAGTCCTAGAAGCTTCTCTCGCACGAGGCTACGAGCAAGGTAAGAGATTGAGTATTTATCATTTGTTTCCTATTGTCCCTCCTTATTGTAATGTGAAATTTTTTCTTTGGCTCTCGTCAAATTTCCTGTTTGATTGTCCAATACAAACCATTTTATACTGAAGTTAGTGTAGTTGAAGTCAATGTTTGGTATTAAGTCATCATCTAGTTTTGACTCGTGAACATGGCGGTTGGAATCTCTTCCCAATTTAGTCAATTGTGGTTCCTTAACAAACTCTCAAATCATTCTACCTTTTTTGCCATTCTTTAGCCACCGTTGCTTTCATGATAAGGATTATCTTATGTAAAACTAAAGCATTCAGATTTTGAGGTAAAAGTTATTTGTGATTAGCGTATTTTCACTGAATCAACTGGCAGAATTCATCATCATTATGAAATATTAAATTGTTGTTAACAGACTAACAGTATGTTTGGTGTGTGCGTGTGTGTTTTGTTTGTTTGTTTGTATTGTTTGTTTATTTGTTTATTTGTTTTGTTTGTTTGTTTGTTTGTTTGTTTGTTTGTTTGTTTGTTTGTTTGTTTGTTTGTTTGTTTGTTTGCTTATTCATTTCATATTATTTTCTCTTGTTTTCTAGTGCATAGGGTAGAGTTACCTTGTTCAGTTGTGTTCAAACCATTTAATTCAACTTGCTGTTTATATTGGTAAGTAAAATCCTTAAATAACCTTAATTCATGTACTAGTAGTTTATTTATTTAGTAATGACATAATGATCTATTCCTATGTTGATATCTCAAAGTACTAAATTACAGGTCATATATTGGTGTAACTGTATGTTCTTTTATATATATATATATATATATATATATATATATATATATATATATAGTTAAAGTTCAAAGACTCCACAGGTTTGATTAGACATTTTATTATTTAGTTTCGTGCCACAAATATTGTGTGGTACTCTTCAGATAAAATGGTCTAATCAGAAGACCATTAGACCATTTTATCCAAAGAGTACCACACAATATTTGTGGCACGAAACTAAATAGTAATAAAATGTCTAATCAAACCTGTTGAGTCTTTGAACTTTAACTATAATATGCTCTGGATTCCCATCGAGCACTCTGCCAAAGGTTTTTACAACATCTTCTACAGTATATTTATATATATATATATATATATATTTATATATATATTTAACAATTAAATTATGAGCTCAAAATTTCTGAGTGAATAGTTGACGAGAGTGGACAGCATTTGCAATAGTACACTAGTAAGTTGCTGCTATATATATATGCATGCTAAAAACACAGATCACACATCTGGATATTTTAGAAAGTTGAACAGTTTGATTAATAAGACAAACTGATATAATACTAATAATATTCATTTGGTATAATTTTAGTGATATACAGATACTGCATATTCCTTATACCTTACTGAACATCCCTATATTCTAATTGTCTTCAAAATTATAAGAATTCTGCTAGGAAAGTAGAATTTTCTGTCCAAATTGTTTGTTCGGTAACTGCAATCTTGTACTTTGGAGGAATGTGACCTTGGGAGGGAATCTTACTCTTGACCCTGGGAAGCTAGTCAGTTAGTCAGTGGGTCATTACTGAGAGCCAATTTGTGATACAGTATATGATGGAAGATTAAGTCCTAAAATATACTTTGTATATGTTTAATACATTTATTGACATTAATTTACACTCCACATGATTTAACTCTCTAAAGGGGAGGTAGCAATGGTATTGAGTGAAATGATTATTACCCATTCCTGCCTGAGCCAGCCAATAATGTCCCCTTTATTGTTTTACTATGTTTATCAGCAGATGATTCCTCAGACACCCTATTGTAGGCATCAATGGGTTAAATGGATTGACTAATTAAACAAAGAAAAATCACAACAAAATCAAAATTTTAGCTTATAAATTGAAATTTTGAGTTTTGTTGCAAAGTGGTTAATGTTATACCTTTAAATATTTGATTTAATTAATTATTAGTTAACAAGTTTTTTGAACTAATTTTCTCATTCTACAGGACTCGACTGGTACACATTGAGTGATGATGCGAAAGCCAACTTCTCAACGAAAGAAAAGGATTGTTGATCTCCAAGATGATTTACACTGATGTTCTCTTGTGTCATTGCTGATTGGATTGTTGTTAAGTACACTTTGAATATACCAACATTCTAAATATGTAATGTAGTATCCTATTCCTGAATGATGTATTTTTGGATATAGATGCAGAACCACATACATGTAACTATGGTTAGTCTAGGATTTTTAGCTTAGTTAATATTTGGGAATTTGAACTGCCAAAAATGGTTTGCTTATGACAATCTCCCCATATACCATGTATATAACTAGTATTTATTATATTACTGTAAGTGTATACTTTAATGTCATCCTGATGTAAAACCTCACAGTTTTTTAATACGTGTATGTGTTAAAATATATTGAATATGTTGACATTAATGTTAAATGCTTTTAAAAATGTTTATTTTCTCTCGGTCATTGATGTGCTGAATGACATGTTTCAGGGTGTGTTATTATGCACACCTACATGTGTAAGATAACACACATCAGGGCATGTTGCATAACACACCTTTTTATTAACACACCTATATATAACACATCTT
Organism: Paragorgia papillata; assembly: GCA_035771165.1. Lineage (NCBI taxonomy): Eukaryota > Metazoa > Cnidaria > Anthozoa > Scleralcyonacea > Coralliidae > Paragorgia > Paragorgia papillata. The sequence continues at coordinate 10,145 of JAWNZC010000424.1, read as the reverse complement.
AACATGTTAAATAACGTACCAAGGTATGTTAAATAACACACCAAGGTGTGTTTGAAAACTGACCAAGGTGTGTGAAATAACACACCTTTTCACAAAACACAACTTAGGGTGTGTCAAAATTGGGACAAGCCAAAAAAAAACCTTACTAGATGTGTTTTTTTTACATACCATAAGGTGTGCCTTTCAACACTTAAGGTGTGTTAGAAAACCTAACGTAAGGTGTGTTAACATTTGGACAAAAAAGGTGTGTTAATGTAGAGTATTGTACTGCGTAACTATTGATAAAATGTTTTGTAGAGTATCTTGTAGAATTCCAAAGACTGTGATATTGTATATCTTGTAAGATAGCTTATAGAATATTCTAAAGCATTTTCTATTACATCTTATAGCATTATCCTATAGAATATTCCATAGAGAATCCAATAGAATACATCCCAAAATCTAATAGAATATTCTATATAATTTTTTTATGGAATATTCTATTGGATATTTTCGTAAGGAGAACTTGCTTTGTTTTTCTCACTGATGAATTTCCATAGGATTTGCTCAATAGGAAATCCTATAAGATTTAATGGGAAATCCTATAGGAATTCCTATAGGATATTGGGGCAAAATCTAATAGGAATTCCTATAGGATTTCCTATTGAATCCTATAGGAATTCCTATAGGATTCAATAGGAAATCCTATAGGATTCAATGGAAATTCCTATAGGATTCTATAGGAATTCCTATAGGATTCAATAGGAATTCCTATAGGATTCAATAGGAATTCCTATAGGAATTCCTATAGGAAATTGGGCCAAAATCTTATAGAAATTCCTATAGGATTTCCTATAGGATTTTCTATAGGAATTCCTATAGGATTTTTTCGTAAGGGTGGGTCAAACGTTCTTGTAAGTTTAATATTTTATTCTTTTTTTATCTGGTATGAAATAATAAATAACATTCTAAAATTCATTAATAATTCATGAGGAAAACACAAAGAAAAATCATGAGCGTATCGGATCTATATATGTGATATAGACTCGCTCTAAGTTTCTCGCTGGTTTTTAACGGCTGAGATAAGCTTAATTTTCAAAATTACTACGCCAATGAACGTATGAAGTGATTCTTTTTAGAAGCCATTTAAAAACCTTGCAGTACGGGCTTTCTCGGATATAAAACACGAGGCGATAGCCTCGTGTGTATATCCGATAAAGCCCTCCTGCGCGGTTTATAAATATTACTTAAAAAACTCATTAATAATTCATGAGGAAAACACAAAGGAAATCAGTACCATGTCCGTGGTTTTATATCTGATAAAATTTTCTCCTGATTTACATAAACTTTAGCTTTGATTTTCTCGCCTTAGACAACGTTATTTTTCAAAATTACTACGCCAACGAACTTGCGAGTGATCGTTTTTTAAGCCATTTCAAAACACTCGCAGAACGTGTTTTAAATAGTACGTAATACATTACTATGACTTATATTACATGTATATTTGGGTTTGTTTTTTTATTATCTCAGGAGTTTCTTTATATGCAAAGTTTTGTGACAACTGCAAGCTTCCATACAGATATCAGGAGTATTCTGATGGTGTTCATAATTTCAATGACAACTGGATCCTTAGTATTGGATTATGTGATATGATCAGAAAACATCTCCAGGTGTGTCATTGTGATTATTTAATTTGTTTATAACCTATTTGCTTATACCTATTTGCGGTAGATCTTTATGGACTTTGTATCTATCACTCCATCTTTCATTTTTTAATTTTATTGTTCTTCATACAGTTTGTTGAAAATATTATACAGTATACTGATACAGTAATACATGTACATGACTTTTATATACGATTATGCTGGTACCGTTACAGTACACTGTGTGTGAGTTCTTTAGTGAATAAATGTATTTTGAATGAGGAGCAAGCTGCTGTAAATAAAACTTTTGTGTAGTAAAAATATGATGTCTTTTGAATGTTGTTTCAGGTTCACAATGCTGTAAGCCGAACAGTTGAAGCAATTGAAAACTGGCTGCAGTTGCGACCATATCAATTACCTCGCGGTTCAATGCTGAATGCGTACCTTCATTTTGAGGCTCTTCCAGATCACAGCTATGATTTTTCGTGCCTTATGTGTGGATACTTTCCTCCATTGTTAACTTTAGATGTGGACAAGAAAGGAGTGTTTGAACTGGCAGGTAAACTGTATCATCCAGGATTGTTTTAGCCTGCGTGCAAACTTAAATTTTGAGTCTGTAGGCAGGCTAGAATTGCTTGTGTCATTCGTTTTAGTGCTTAAAGGATTAGAAAAGGCTTGTACTACTGTAGTATATTACTTTCAGATTAATGATTTGTTCATACTAGCTGTATTTTGTCCTTTTTACAGTAAGTGAACTTGAGCTACCAGACATACATTCTAATTCAATTCCGGATAAAGTTGATGCTGATATGTTTCTTGGCAAACAAGTCAATCTCGGGATATTATACAGGGGCATACTGAGAGGTATACGTACTGTAGTTAATATTTTTCAATACGCTAATGACGTCTGACATGTTTCTGAAATAAATGGCTAATTTAAAAAAAAGTTTTTCATTAGAGCCTTGCTTTCCCTACGTACAGAACTTTTGTATTGTAAATAGAGAAATTTATTGCAGTAAAACTGTATAAAGTCAGTGCTTGAGTGTCTTATTTTGTTATCAAAGCAATCCTGTAATTGTGTTATGTATAATCATTTTTGATTTACATGTACATTCAGGCAATGAAAAGAATCCCTTGGAAATCAAGCCAACTTACATGTTCTGGGCCCCATTTATTGGCTCCAAGTGCAGAAGAGGACGACAGCTTTTTAACTCTGAATTTAGGAAAGCTAATCACAAGGAGGACCTTAAATCTGCTGGCGCTACATCTGACAACTGCTCAATTTGTTGAAGAAAACCTGACGGATTTTGTTCTGTGAAGTGGAAAAGTATGTTACGCCTTTGTCACACCGGACGACATTGTAGATACAGTAGAATGCTACATAGTTTTATATTTTTTTATTATTGCTTGTCAGGTTCCCCCGGTAATTAGAGATAATGGCTAGAAAGTTTAAACGTGAGTGATAAAGGGTTCAACAGCCTGGAACATCATTAACCGGAATAAAGTCTGTTCTCAACATTGACAGAAACTTTCTTGACAACTCTTTTTTCTACAATGTGGGGGTGGTTTCAGGTAAGACATTTTCTTTTTTAAATAAAATGTTTGTGGAATTCATGTGGGAATTATTGCTTCTATATATATATATATCTCGCATTCTATAGGTAAGGTTAGATTTACTGCCGAAACAGAGAACGTGGGAAGCTCCTAACGATTTCGGAGCGAAGGCCCTCTCGTCAGAGATAATATCACACGGCGTGATAAAACAACTGGCTACTATTCTTGGACCAGCGGGTGCACATTGTTTTTTGTATCTACTGCTACTGCGGCATGGCGAATAGCAAACCTTTGTTGGCATGGAACGGTTATTACCTATGTTAGTTTTAAATAACAATAGAATATTTTCCCTATGTCAGTTCCGAACGCAATCTGGACGCAAGTGGATACATGTACGCCTAAGCGTGCCTATTTTTATCACTCGCTGTCCTTATTAAAAAGCCAAGTACAGTGGACCCTCCATTATCTCGAACTCGGGTTATCTCGAAACCAAGAGTTGATTTCCCCTTCAGGCACTAATTTCTTCAACTGTTTCTACAGTATAATTTATCTCGAACCCCGCTATCTCGAAGTAATTCTTTAACCTCCCTTGAGGTTTCGAGATAGTGCGGGTTCCAACAGTAATAGATGCTAAAAAGGTTTATCAACATTCGTGGACTCTGTGGATATCAAATTTATCACTTTCCATAACGATATCATATATTGTCCCACGTTCACTGTGCCCTCACAGCACAATTATGATATTGTTCCCCAAGCGATAAAACCCGATATCACGTCCCATTCTTCATATCGGAATACCTCTATACCTTTCTAAAGATTATAAGACACACACACACCAACACACGTGCATTCACTCGCTGACCGCTTCATTGACTGGTGTCCTTTTCAACCGCCGAAAAGGTGCAGGTTCAACTCCTGTGGGATGACCTGAAGTGGGGTTGTACAGTACGTGCTAATACGTTATACAATGTTAGGTTTATGGCCATATAACTTTTTCTATTTATATTTATAATTCTTTGTAAAATTTATTTACTGTATTTGTGTACAGGTGGTGTTGTGGCTCTAGGAATCGACTTGCCCGCATTGGAATGATGCTATACGGACTAAAGTGGCTTTCTTTGAGACATGAAGGAACCTCGGGATCATGTGAGATATATGGTAATGAAACTATGCGTGCAACTTTTCCGTAATAGATTATTGTGTTAGGACATGGGCAAACATGATGGACCCGCCCATGCTAGAAATAGAGGCTAACAACGTTTTCCAGTTTTCCAAGATTTTTTGATAAGGTGTGTCGTGTTTGCTGAAATGCACCCCAGCGAACATCCGTAAAGGCAAAAGATGGTGAGCTGTAGATTGACATGGGAGATTGATGCGCCCTGGTGTCCCAATGGCGTGTGAAACAGGACCACAGGAGATGAAGTTGAGGGAGACCTGATGTGACAGATGGTTGAATCTTCTTCTTACGTAACCCCTTCGATACCCTTCGAAGGATTCGTCAGATCCATTATTGGCTTGATTATTTGATTTTGATCAATATACATGAAACAAAAATTCTTGTTGTTGTTCCAGTGATAGTTTAGTAGAGTGGTCGCTTGTTTACAACCACCTCTCGCTGGGTAAGACCAATTCAGAAATCTTTACAGGGAATACCAATTCAGAAACGGTTAGTACAACTGACAGAACAGAAACCGTGAACCGTGACAACTAACTTTACTAACATCTTAGAGCACACAACACGGATTTGTTCGAAAGGTTGGCAATCATTTGTCGAATAGTGTCGTGATGAGAGACTAGATTTCGCTTCACTTGTTCTATCATAAGCAGCAAATATTCGAAATTTCACCCCATTGTTAGCCAAAGACGTACACTTTGTAAGGATTAATATTTAAGGACGACGCGTGGGAAATATATTTATGAGAACAAGGAATGGCATGGAGGGCGAGGAACGATGAACCGCGAAGAGTGAGTTGATTTCCAGAGCTTATCTTTTTCGAGTTCTCCCTAAATTGTCACTCGTGATTCTTTATTAAACTTTTTATGGGACCAAGATATTTCTTTTTTATAAAACAAAATCTTGAGAAAAAACAAAATAAAACTAACAAACAATCCTTTTCATCAAAATGTAAATTTATCTTTTTCACTCTCACGATACCAAGTAGATCGTTTGCAATACGCTGGTTCACGTTGATTGCAAACGACCTATAAAGCCTGGTTTTCACTAGACGTAAGCGTGAGCAGTAACGAACGTTACTACGCAAGCGCAGTAAGCACATTCTAAGGTCAAAATTTTTAAAATCACTTTGTTTTTACCCGCAAATTAAGAAAGGCTTGCTTACATTCTACCATGGAAAGTGCCTTACTGCGATCTTGCGTATACGTTCGATTATGCATTACGCTATACGTCTAGTGAAAACCAGACTTTATAGGCAGACGTCGAAAACTTTTGGAATATCGTAAACCATACCCTCGTAGAAATTTGATTTCGATCTCGTAATTTTTACAGCAAATTGTCGCGCTAATGTTTTTGAAGTTTTTATATTTTTAGATTATAGTGTGTCTTATTTTACCGGTTTTGACTGAATTTTCATTTGTGTATTCATAAATGTTTGTTTTTTCTCCTTTCGTATTTGTGGAGAACAGCTAAATAAAGAATTTGAAAGGACAACGTGTAGTTGGTGGACATCATTAATGCGAAGTAAAGTTCAAAACCACCTAATTCCAAACGAGCAAGGGTAGATCAGTGTTGAGACTCCTTCACAATGTTCAGCTTCATCGACGATTGGTGCAGTTGGTTTCAATCTGTTGATAGAATTATGTAGAAACTACAACTACCCCAACAATACTCCTAGCCCTAAATCATCCTCATCTATCTCAACCTGTGTCGTTCTCTTCTTTCCCCTAACACCATTGTGCAAGCGCCGCCGATAATCCATCCTCTACTATATGTGCTGTATCAGTCTCTAATAATAATTCAGAGCACCTGACTTGGGCACCACAAACTAATCCAGACAGAATCCCGTGAAGTTTGTGGAAAATGTCCGTTTTTCTTAAAGTTTGCTGAAACATGAGTGTCGCTGTGTCTATTATCCCGAAAAGAATTTGCCAGCTCAGCAACTTGCCTCAATAAGTGCAACACTAGTACAACTTAAACAGCTCTTCTTCTAGGGCACAATATTGCATGTGGCAACAAAAGGTAATTTCCCAGAGGAATGGACCCACTCCCCCCCCCCCCCCCCCTTCCATCCTGGTTTTCATCGATTCTGTATGCTAACTAGAACCGTGATGTACGGACGTGTGATACTCTGGTAACTAAATCGAGATGCTGATGGTGGTCACGTACGGAGGACTTGTGGGTGACCTAAGAGGAAACCACATCATATTTATTGTAGAAAGTCGATTTGATAAGTATCGTTTTGCAATCCAGCAACAATCGTCCGAAAGAATGACGCCAACCCCTCATCAACGTTTTATAGCGCACCCAACCTGGAAGAAATGGTTGGCAAGAAGGCAGCGCTCTTTAATTTATTCCAAAGAAAGCTGTCTTATTCCTTGTCATTTAAAACAGCAGCTTGATGATGGACGACAGCCTACAGGAAATGGAAACGTGTGGTGCAGTTATTGTAAAGGGGAATTAACCCTAATGAACAGCCACAGTTCCTCCAAGTCGTTAGAAAATCACCCTTGGACTTAACTGAGTAATGCTACGGAAATTTAGTTTGTTTCCCCTAACATGTATTTTGCCCACGCGCGATTTGAAATCGCATTAAACGAAAGTGCGATAGAAAATTGCATTCAAATCACGGCAAAAATCATTCGCCCGTCTTAACACTTTTATGTTTTAGAGCTAAAGTCTATAGCATCAGCCGTACGCTTTAAAGATTTTGTCAATACTTAAATCAATCGTCATTGCTATTCTGGTTGGCTACTGTATTTCCAACCACAAAATAGTCATTCTATCCAGCTACATTATTTATCCAGTAGGTTTTTATTGTTTTCGTTTCTATCAGTAAGCATTTAACATCGTAGATAATGGAGAAATGTTAATAATGTAATGTACAAGAAACTTCCTTTAACTTTTGAAAACAATTTTTGTTTTTATAAAACGAGTAGGAGAGGTGAGGAAACGCACCTTAAACTGGTTTATATTGTAAATCATATATATTTTTTACAGAAGATATATAGCTTTATGAGAAGTTTTGAAGTGCTATAACGTTAAATGTTATATATTCAAGTTGTCAAAGACCATTTTTCTAGCTTTCTGATTGGGCGAGAGGTACTCGCGTGCAATGGCGGTCCGAAATCGTGATGTTTCCCGCGTAACCCATGGCAGCCGGGCAACATTACATTTATTTTCCGTGTGTTTTGTGTGCCCCGTCGACTGTTCGCTGTTGCCCTCGTATCGGCTTCGTCCTCGGGAAACAACGGTATTCCTCGTGGTCCACCAAATCAAACTGTTTCCCTCGTCGCCATCAATAGTCAAATCGAGATATGGTCTGGAAAACTCATCTAAAGTCTTTAGTCTATTTTTTTGTTTGCCTTTTATGCATTTTTGTGTCACGGTGTACTGTCACTTGAATTACACATTGAAATTTAGTTATAAGGAGCGAATTTTGGTCCAATTAGCAACGTGTTTCAGTTCAAATCACTCAAAACCGAGCTATTTACATATTACTAAACCTAAAACAAAGGATGTGCACGGTGATAAGGTACGGTTTCAACATAAAAATCACAGCTCATAATAGGCGCTTTGAAGTTTGCCGAGTTTTCCAGAGACCATCATCTCGATTGACATATGGCGCCAGTAAATAAGTGTTAATTATTATATGGCTATGAAATATTACCATTTCTATACATTATGGTAGGTAATATGTAATCTCCACTGTCGTTGTAAGAAGACTGTAGATTGAGCGCTATACTTAATGGTTGGTATTATGAATACAAGCAATTAAAAAGAATCTGTCCCACGCTTCAATGTTTTCTCAAATATACGATCTCGAACAAATGTTATTTGTATAGGTAAAAGTCATGGTTTTTTCCTAGTGCAATATTTGGAAAAAACATGGCACGAGTGAGTTTTTCAAAGAACTACCAAAAATTGACACTAGTCCGAAGGACGAGTGCTATTTGAGGTCTTTGAAAAACTCACGAGTGCGTGTTTTTTTCAAATTGCAAAATAAACGATGCTATTACTTATTTAATAATATACATAACAAAATTTAACATGAAGAGGAAACTTTCCAATCAAACTGCTTTGTGCAAATAAAATACATGAAAAAAATTTAACAGGAAGAGCATTTTTCCCTATTCAAAAAATGAGTTTTTGTACAAATTTATAAAATAAATTAAAAATATGCACTGTATTTTTCCTTTTTTTTTCTGCACTGAATTTCCTCAAAACTGCACTGCTCACAGCCAATCATAATAAAAAATTCATGTATATTAATTATATATGAAACTACTTGGTTATATGTTGTTTTAAAATTTACAGTAATTGTCTGCAAATGGGCTTTTCACCTAATATGGGCCGTTTTTACAAACACTACGGTGATGCAAGGACTACACCAAATTGTCTGAAATTTTGATATGAAACTACTTTCATAAAGTTAGGGTGCTATAGTAAAAAAATCATGAGAAAATACAAAGTCCGACTATGTGTTCAAAAACCTGCCATATTTAGGTAGTTATTAATATACAGTATAAACATATGGTCTTTTTCGCCTAAAAACGGGCCGTTTTTTTAACAAAAGATGGAAGACTGCCAAACCAAATTGTCTGAAATGTTTGATATGAAAGCTCACTTTCAAAAAGATTTTTTTTTTTTTTTAGGGCTATAGTTAAAAAATCAGGAGAAAATACAAAAGTACCGACTATGTGTTCAAAAACCCTTCCATATGTAGTTTAATATAAACAGTATACATATGGGCTTTTTCGCCTAAAACGGGGCCGTTTTTTACAAAAAGATGGGAAGGACTGGACCAAAAATGTCTGAAAATTTGATATGAAGCTACTTTCAATAAAGTTAGGGGCTAAATAGTAAAAAAAAATCAGTAGAAAATAACAAAGTCCCGACTGTGTGTTTCAAAAACCTGCCATATGTAAACCCGTTAATATATACAGTATACATATGTCTATTCGCCTAAAACGGGCCGTTAATTTACAAAAGAATGGAAAGGACTGAACAAAATTGTCTGAAATTTTGATATGAAGCTACTTTCATAAAGAGTATAGTAAAAAATCAGGAGAAAATAAAATCAGGATGAAATGCGTTACAGTGTAACATTGGGTTTATCAAATCGCCTAAAACATACAAAAGATGAAAACTGGACCAAATTTTTTTTAATAATCATAGTTATTAAAAAAATCAGGAGAAAATACAAGTCAGTCAAAAAAGCTATGTTTGATTTAAAACGGGCTGCATATGTAGTCGATAATATAGTACAAAATTTAAACTTCCTAAAGTACAGTTTAGTAAACATCATTAAATTTTATATGATAGTTTCATCGTAAAGTGTTTTAAAAACAAAAACAAAATAAGATACAAATTGTCTGAAATTTGATATGTAGTTAAAAACAATCAGTTAAGTCAAATGCTTGTTTTTAAATTGAACAAAAAAAAATCGAAAAACAAAGATAATGATCTGAGTAACGGGAAAATACAAAATCACTAATGACATTTCTAACTTCGAACGTTTATTTTACAAAAGATGGCTAAGCGTAAAACTTGTTATAAAATCAGTGAAATACTAAATGAAATTCTGTTCCAAAAAATAGAAAAATACAAGCTATGTGTTTCGCCATAAAAATTGTTAAATGGGTGGGAAACGGCATGTTTACATTTCATTGAAGGATGCTATACAAAATGTTTGAAAACCGAAAGCGAAGCTTAATATTAATATAAAAATAGAGTAGGGCTATGTTATAAAAATCAAAACTGAACGCAAGTAAAATAGAGGCTCACTAATGTTT